>CM052162.1:3470715-3483578 GCA_028455555.1 Augochlorella aurata
GTGACACAATATTAAATAACTGTCACGTTTAAACCATTTATTATTTGGGATCCCAAAAATGATTGAATATTCTCTTGACATTCTTAACTAAAGAGCAACAAGGTTCTTTTTGAAATTATAACATACGCGTAGCGGAAAAATATAGTGCAGAGAGAGGACGCGGAAAGTATTTTATCTTACAACAGGTTGAAGTGTCGTGCAGTTTATTATTATTATTTTGCTAAGTTACGAATAGAGTGCGAATTATGCATTTATAACAAAATTGAATAGATGAAGCACAAAACAATGAAAAGACTGAGAGATCTGAACAATACAGTTACATTATTTCCTATTATATGTATCAAGGAAGGAAATAAACTTTTACCTTATTTTGCTAAAATTTCGGTAGAGAATTTTCATTTTGCACAAAGACCTGCGGTTTAGTTAAGTGTCTCGAACATTTTGAGACTAAATGAACTGTGCACTTTACGATGGTGTAATACGCGAGCATATTCGCCTCCAAATAGATATGAAAGGTTAAAGATCGTCGTTCATCTAACAATAAGTAAAATGTATAACGCCTGAATGGCATCAGATCAGTGTCAACTTGTGCACGACAACCTTTTGGTTGCAAGATGGTAAATGCAGAGAAAAAGTCTGTGCGCACCTTCTAAAGCAAAATTATTTTTAAAAAATTGGATCGAACGACTCGGACTTTATTGAAATGTGAGTCCTATTTTATGAAATATGTCCCACTTTAACGCTAAATCCACCGAACCAGTCATCATGAATGATTTCACATTTTTGGATTTAGAGTTGTTGAAATTATAAATTATCTTTCATAGAAAACGATTGAATAAATTTCTCAATCCATTCACACGTTACAGTAAAAACGATGAAAGGTATAAATAAATGCAGTATCGGTAGACTTACTGTGAAAGAAGTTATTTCATTTGAGAAAGAGTACGCAGATATGGAGTAACCACCGTCCACCAATAAAAACCGCAACTACTTTTGCACCATAACACGCGATATCGATCGAACGACGCGAACCAGTGAATCGATCTACATTGTTGCGAGTCGGCAACGGCAGGACGATCTTTCGCTTTTCTATGGCCGCCGTCGAAACTCCACTGGTCAATCCAGGCTCATTAAAAATGGACGTCGATTGATTCGAGGTGGCGCACAGTTGCATTCGTTGCTTCCATCGGAAACGGCGTCTAGTCTGTCAGACGTCGGATTATAGGTGTCCGACCTGCCACGTAGACGTTTCGTTTGCCGCGGATCATCCGTCTCTCCCGCGGAGCTACTGGTTTCGGTACGTGCTCCAAGTCTGAACACTTCTAGACCCTGACAATTTGCCGTGAAGCGGTCGTTAGCGAGGTTCCTTGGGATACGGAGGACTGGATGAAACCTGGTCTTCCGGGTTCCCAGGATCCCGAGTCTCGCTGCGGAGTTAATGGGGATGGGACAAAGGACTTTGCCAGATGACTCCCCTCGAAGCAGTAATTTACAAATATCTGTGACGGGAGATGAGATCTTGATACAATAGGGAGATCAGGAGCCCGGCGTCTGGAGGATTCCGAAGTTCGGATAGTACGAAGACGATTCCATCTGGACCATTATGACGTCTATTGCTGCCTTATCCGGTTCAGTTAGACGTTTCACAGGGAGTTGAATACTGAACGCATATCTAGGTATTAGCTTGACCAATTTTGCAGGGAATTTTCAGCGAGAAACGACCGCGATGGGTTTCCAAATGGTTTCACCAATGTCTGGCGTGATCTGGACTATTTTCACTTAGACTGCAAATTGTATGGGAACCTCAAACAATATTTTATGCTACATTTTCATCGAAATTTAATTAACGGCATAGTGTGATACTACAGTCTCTGTTGATCTAGTTGTACAATAGTTGTACATATTTCGTTAATAGTGAACATTAAGTAGAAACAAAGGAAGCACTTTGTATGTGTTCCACTGGTGACAGTCTCCGAAACATAGTTAGCTATTAAATGATATTATATTGTATTATAATTAAAATACATATGAGACACATAGGTGACCTATTTAGCAAAGGAAACACTCAAGCTGCACGTTTGTTGAAATGATTGTTCTCAAATCGTTATTTAATCCCCCTTTAATATATTTAGCGAAATATATATTCACTGGTCAAACGACCAGTGAATGAACGAAAATTTCAATTCAATTTTCTATAATGCTCTTTTATATCCTTTCGAGTTCTGAGAAAGTCTGAAAGAAATAGGAAAACAATTAGATCGGAGAGAACCTGAGGGCCCTAACGAAATGGAAAAGATAAACTACCGATCAGAACCGAATATATGTGGTCGGTAGATTGTGCCAATTCAGTTGAATTTTGCAATTTCATAGAATCGAAATTTCAAATCCTGCTTCACTCGCTCGGACTCTGATCCGATTCCAATCTAGTTCAGCGATTGGCTAGAACGGCGTGTTAATTGAACGTCATGGAGCACAGCGTATATTAATTCAGACGATCGTCGGAAAAAATGTAGTAGCTATAATTACGTGTTTATTGCCGGGCGTAATTATCGGCTGCCAAAGCAAATAACAGAGCGAAGCTGCATACGCAAACAAGGACGCCTGATTAAATCGAAAATTAAGATAGCTGATTTGAATCGCTTTGAAATGTGTATCACCGAAAGAGGCAGTTTCTAATTACTAATTACAAGGTATGTCAAATGCCCGGTGCAGTTCCGAAGGACTCGCGTCCTGTAGTTTTCAGAGATCAATCGGAAACGGCTCGCAGAATCGTCGTCCATGGGAGTTTATCAAATTCGATATTCGTCGATGGTGGTTTGTAAATTTATGTACACATGTATATGTGGCGTGGTCGCGTTATACGTCTTTATTTCATACGTTTCACAGGGATCGGCTCGCCTGGCGCTGCGCCGGTTCCATTTGTCAGGAGAAAAAAAGACACCGATGAATCGTTTTTCATTTCGAGGTGTATCCGGGCACGTACTCGAAACGTTTCGATGGTCGAGTTGAAAGCGCTATACGGAACAATTATTTTTATTTCGGAGCATTGAACACGTTCCCTTGATTCGTTTCTGCCTATCGTTTAAGCAATCGAAAGGATTGTTTCCAAAGTCGTGAGTATTTGAAAACTGTAGTCTGCAAATAATCAACATCAATTTCCGTTGCGCAATGTTTAATAGATGCCTCCATCATTACCGCAATAATTTTTGCAACAATTCGTAGTGTGTTAAAATACCAAAATACTCCAAAATGAATTACTCTCTATAAGAAACTAAAAACAATTTTTCGTATCAACATTGAATAGAATCTTTTTATATTGTATCCCCAATATTTTAGGAACAGTAGGAAAATTGCAAGAAATTTGATTTTAAGATTTTCTAATCACGATATTCTCATTTTCGTTAGAGTACGATCATGTGCACTGCTCAAAGGAAAGCATGAAATACAGGTATGGGACCTGGCAGATCTACGGTGAATGAGTAGAAGAGAACTAAATCCTCAGGATCCTGAAGTTTATGCGAGTTTGATAGCTCAACGAACCTTTCTCGGGTACGATTATCTACCACTTGGTCTAGGATGATCCTTTACCACTTTCCTCCCTGTCACCCTACAGATCTCGCCCGCTCTATATAAAATGTTCTAGACAGGCGTGGTTTTGGCACTCATGACGTCAACGGTGTCAAGATGGTGCCCAGTAGAGCAATCTCTTGCCATTTTTTCGAAATCCCGCGAAAAGTTACTGTGGCGAAGTTTTGGATTTTTCTCTCCCAGAGACGTCTTGAACACTTCAAAAACTTTTATTTCCCTCAAGCGTCCCTGTGTAGGGCTCTCTTAAGTACCATCTCTTGACTTTCTTAAGGAGCTTTGGCAACCTCGGTCTTCCTTAGAATATTTCCCAGAAACCTCAAACTGTGCCACGAAATGGCACATCATTCATTTTTCGCTATTCAAATGCCAGATCCACTTCGAATACATAAATGAAATCATTGCGTAATATAGAATCCATTCGGAGGAGAATCTTAAAAATTTCTTTCCCAACTACCTTGATTAGCACATCTTTGTCACAAATAAATTCGTTCATGATAGAGATAATTCATTTTTTCGTATGATAATTTTTACTTCGACGTTTAAATATTGGTAATAGAGGAGTAGAATTTGATTTTTATTTAAAACACTTAAACAACATCCACGTTTAATGGATTATGTTCGAAATCTTCATAACTATACTGCAGCAGGAGCAGATCTAGCGAAAATTGGATTATGTGGTCACACGACAGCTGCACTAACAAAAATATCCCACGCATCTGTCATAAATGCAATTCTGCCAGCGAACGATCACTTGCTGTTTAATTCATGGCATCAAAGCTTAATAATGATGTTTCCTCACTCTATGGCGAATATCTTTGATAGAAATGTTTATACTTGTGTTTAAATAAATAATTGTGTTACAATTTACTCCGCGCACCGTTACTTGTTAGTAACTTGTTATTAAAAATAAATATCTAAGCATCATATATAATTCCCGCTGTATTATCCGAAATGTGTTTTATACACATATGAAAATATTAAGTTACTATTTTTTGATTACAGAGAACATTCTTGAGAAAAAGATGTGAAAATCTTTTTCGTCAAAAACGGTCTCCTATATTAAGTAGTGCAAGTCATAAATATTCATTTAGGAACTAAATTCAAACAAATTGTATCTTTAGTCGAACTCGAAACCCAAATCAATTTGAAAACATTGAGCATTATTAGTTTGCAGGGTACAGAATGTAATATAAATCACCTTGGAGTATTCAACGCAGTGATTCCCTAATTTGATCAACGTCAACTCGACATTACCGAAACGGAAGGCGAAAGGTGAGCCGAGACCCCGAGGTTTTATGAAATATAGAAGTGAACCGGGGAGCTGTTCCCATCGGGAATGCGGCGGTTATTTATATATCACAGAAGTTACCACCCCACGCCGCGGTGGTTCCCTCTTCCCGTTCTTTTCCCTCTTTCCACCTCCTTTCTCTTCCGCAGACTTTCTCCGAAGCAATATTCGTCCCCTCTGTCCTGGACAGCCCCGTGTTTCGTGAACCTACGCCCGCGTATAGACGTCAGAGGAGCGTGCTGGCGATAAATACCGACCACTGGTGCAATTACCGCGCCGTGAAATGGGGGTCGAGGGGGAAGGACGAGCTCGGAAAAACCGAAGGGTGTCGACAGGGACGAAACGGGACCATTTTATTTCGTCGGCGCGCCAGAAATTTCATTCCTGTTGAGTTATGTCATTGCCGACCGGCTAACATTCATTAACGTCGGTATACAATGTTACGCTGATTGCGCGATCTTTCGGACTTTACGACACCATGCCGCGCCGCAATGGGCCGGGTAAGACTTCACGGTGGGTACGTTTCCTGATGAAGTAACGTTCTGATGGATATGGCGGAACAACGAAAGAAATTCTACGCGTACCATGGCTACGTAGCGCGTATTTCCTGATAAATAACTTGCAATTGGAAAGAAGCTCTGAAACGTAATTGTGAAATTCTAATTAGTTTCTTGTTAATACAGCGCCATTGCCAAATATCAACGTTTATATTTTATCTTAATGTTCAACACTGTTATAGAGTAGTCGAATTTTGCAGCGGAAGCGTATAACGATCCTGATATCTGAAACTCGTGATGAGGAAGCGAGAAAACTCTCGCGTTTCGTTAACAAAATTAAACTTAATAAATATTGAGTTAACGTTAACGGTGGTTGGGAACGGTAAACTTGGATTTATCCCTAGAGTTAACGGAGGTATCGACTTCGGTGATGGAGAAGTTCTGGAAACCGAAGGCTTCTATTGTCTTCCATGTTATTATCCTTTCTGATCACTTACACCGTGGAAAACTTAGTGTTTACAAGGTACATTCTTCGGCGAAAGAAGATTGGTATAAGGTCTGGTCGGAAATTTATAATTAGACCGCGGAAGCTTATGCATACTTGCATATTCTCAGACAAGTCTAAACCGAAGTTTCACGAAAATTGCATTTCTTCGCTAATGCATTTCTTAGTTATATTACCGAACCATTCTCCCAAGAAGTCTCGTAAGATCAAAGTGATTTAATTCATAAGACCAACATTACATCTTGTGTATGTAAATATGTTACAATATAAATTATTGTGGCATATAAGGAGTGGTCCGGAATTCGTAGTTTCAACCGAACAGAAGATGATTCTACGTGAAAAAATAAGAACAATATTTGGTATATAATTCTTTTATCTGGGGCTTCGTTTCAGAAAAAATCGACTTCAAAGTTTGTTCGTCTCTGTGAAGGATTTAGTTGTCGCGTGTTTAGAAACATCAACTGTTTCGAACTATGTAGCAAATGGAACGTTTCTATCATTATCAATGTTCGTAAACACTATCTCGAACGGAGGCAACTGCGGTATAAGAATAGACGACAACTAAATCCTTCACAAAGGTGAGAAAACTTTGAAGTCTAGTTTCCCAAAAACGGAGCTCCAAATAAAAAAAGTTATAGTAGATTTTTTTTTTATTTTACACATTCCGGCCTACTCTGTATAACACCAAAAAACTTTGGATTAAAAAGGCATGGACTAAAATAATAATAATTATTACTATTATTAATTAGATCCTGACGATGAAGATCAAGAAACTGACAAAGATGTAATTGTTACTTCAATCTCCAGAGATTTCGATAAGTTTAATGAAAGAAAAATTTAATTATCATAATGTAAAATTAATACATTGATTATTTTAAAAAACTTGTATTAATTGCTTTAATTTATTGAAGTATGCATGTAAATTATTATGGCATCGTAGTTAACGTATTGAAATAAATGTAATAGACTCGTGTTAAATATTATTGAAACTTGCCTACAATCATTTTAGGACATTTAAGATATCTGCGACACTGTAAATAACAATAGTGAAAGATGTACAGAAATTAGACGAAACCTACATTATAAAATTGTGAGTATGAAGATCTGATTAAAAAGGTCATTACTTTGTGAAGAATGTTACACGCGAATTCAGAAAATTCGATTTCTAGTTGATCGTGCTTTGAAGACAAGATTAATGCAAGGCAAAGCTTGGGGAAGTGAAGACGCGAAGAATGTATTCATGGAATAATTTTCCAACAACTTGATGTTCGGTGTAAGCTATGAATCTGAATGGCTGAGCTAGTCTCTAGTAAATCGAAGATCAATAGCGTTTTCGTAGAATACGATCGATTAAACACACGAAGCGTTCAGATTATTCCTACTAAAAGCACTATTTCACTGTGAACGATGGTAGAAATGAATTTTACAAGACTTTCATTACTATTTGAAACAGTGTCGAGTTTCTGTTTGCACTTAATTTGAATAAAATATGGACAACTTCTGTACGCGATAACTTTGTGAATGAAGAACCTCATTTACTGCATTCCTTATTAATTATTTAACAGTCGCCATCTATCGATTCTTCAACCCTGTATACTTTGAGAATTTTCTCGGATGTTCTACAAAAAACGACACGTAGTTAATAATAACTCTTTAACGAACATATAAAATGATAGAACGTTGGAAATAATGATATAATTGTTTAAGCATTTATTTTGTTGCTGATTTATATTATCTAGCGGTTGTCATTCAGTACTTTTAAGTTACATGTGTTATTTTTAATCTACATAAGTAATTTAGTCTATTAGAGGATTAAATGCTGAATTGATAGAGATTTTATGAAGAAAATTTCGTTAAGTTTGAAAGTACCATAATTCTCAGCTGCTTTATATCACTTTAGAGGATATACGATACGAGTGCAAATGATTAATTATTACATCGATGTACGTAATACTTTGCGAACAAAATTACCGCGAATCAATTCGGTATCTCAAGATTTTTTCTGCCACCGTTGAATCCACTACTTAGTTAGTCTCAAGATTAAATTTTAACTGTGCATTACAACGTCGCTAATTGCCGCGCAAACTTTCTGCCTCGCGTAAAGCACCGTCTTAAACAGTGGGACATCTCTCGACGGCTTAACAAGCATCTTACGCCCGAGAAATGAACGACAATTGGGTTGGCAAAGGGAACTTTCAGCCCTGAAGGACTGCGCCGTGCCGTAAGGGAAAAGCGAGGAACAACTCGAGTCTGTAAACTCGCGAGTTTCGATATAGATCGATTCTTAGATTACTTATTACTAGAGCGCGGATCTTGAGGCAAATTTTTATTTAAAAATAAAACAAAAATAAAATAAAAATAAAATAAAATAAAATAAAATAAAATAAAAATAAAATAAAAATAAAATAAAATAAAATAAAATAAAATAAAAATGCTAAAACTGATATAAAAATAAAATGTTATGTCATCAGTCTCTCGGTTTTATACGTTCATCGATAAAAGGCACTGAAATTAGAATTTGTAAGACAATCAATGTGAGAAACAAAATTCCTATCTAATTATCAAGATCTGCACCCATATATCATCCGAATCATGTAATCATCCGTAGTCCGTTCATTATTTACGTAATTTTAATAATTTCAATTTTGATTAATACATTAATGAACATGTGCAGAATCAGCCTTCGAAACTGCTCGTAGTACCACCTTGCCCGTTGTTGCGCGCTCCTACGTAATTTTAATTGCTATTGGAAAGAAGCAGTATAATTAAAAACTGTATAAAGATAATATAAAAATAATAATAATAATAATAATAATTTTATGTATCTGTACAGGGGCCTGTAATTAGCACCGACATTTATTGTAAAATAATTCGTTCACTGCTTTCTTATATTTCTGTACTTAATAATAGAGGAAGCATCGCGTTCGTTTGTAATTTTGATTCGTGCTGTCACGGACACTCGTTTCATCGTGTATCTACAAATAAACTCTGTTCGTCAATTAAATATGTATTTTCGTATCATCCATTGAACAAAATTATTCTTTTCAAAAATAGATGAGTTAGAATATTATATTTATTTGGAATTCCATAAAAGAGAACACATTTTATACGTTCTACATGTAACTTAGAGGTAATCGAAGGAAAGAACTCCAGAAGTACGTACTTCCAGTTTGTACGATCTCGAATCATGCACTAAAAGCTTGGAATACTTCTTCCGCTGGTGGGCCAACATCAAGACCAATCTGGAGAAAATTTCCGTGCGCAGGCTAGCCCCGAACTGTGAAATAGGTCCTTGGGACCATTGCAAAGAAACGTTGGAAGTTGTTAACCTTCGAGTAGGCGAACGTGGACTCCGTCGATCGTCGTAACTCCCGCATGGACGCGCGACGGATGTCCCAGGCAAACAAGTTCGAACGAAACGGAGTTTCCAACAGAAAATATCCAGTATAATAAATAGATTTCTCGGGACGGGAACTTTCCTCGCAGATGTTTGGAAACGATTTCACCTAAGGACACCGGGAAGCTTCCTACCGTACATATTCCGTTCCGGGAGTCCGTTGCGTCGCGTCGCCGGAACTTGGAAAGAATTGGAAAAGTTCGACCGGATAAACGCGCAGATTATCTCTCGTTTCCATTCGAGCAACTTGGATAACCGGAGAGGTCGATTCATGGTGCGCCACGATGGCTGGCCGGGTTGATTGGCCGATAATTGTGTTTCCACTGTCGCTGGATCTCGCGTTTTCATCGCGAGCCGTCTGGTTCCCGCGGTACTCTGATATACAACACACGCATCATGCATGTATGCATATCGCACTTGCGCTACGCTCCAGAATACCTTGCACGTTGCAACCCCCGGGTTGCCGTTTTCCCAATTTTCCTGCCGTCAATCAAACGGCGAAAAATCTGCAAATACTTGAGCAACCTGTCGTCGTTCGCGTTCCCACGCTGCGTTTTTACAAAACTCCGCGCATTAATCAATCGACCAGGTCACGGTACACAGGGTGACAGGAATATAGGTAGCTTTGACAGCGCAAAGTCGAACGAGGGTGGTGGCAACAGGGAGGCAGGCGTGATACTTTCAGCATCTCGCTTCTATTCATAATAGAAAGAAATGTCGCAAGGAATTATATTACACGAGGTAAATGTTTTGGTCAGTTAAACAGTTTTGTTACCACGTTTTCGAGTTTTCGAAGTCATCGATAGTTTTTTTTTTTTAATGGAACTGTATAATATTCGGAATAGCGTGTTGTAATAGAAAAGACGAAGACGAATTCCATGATATACGTATTACTTTGAGTAACAAAAGTAGACCAATTTCGATCGGTCGTACGACAATGCGACAGTGGCCATATACAGCTGACTATCGAATATTATTTACGATCGAGTCGGTCAGTTTTGAAGTTTTCATGGCAGACGTCGGACTTTTTCCTTTCGCTAAGAAATGTTACTTAAATTATAATATAGCAAAGAATACACGATAGAGGAGGAGAGGGAGAGAGGGAGAGAGAGAGGCTGAGAAAGAGGTAGAAAGGAAGGGAAAGAAAGACCTTCTCAGACAGGAGGATTGGAAGGTACTAACACCGCTTCTCCTTTTCATCGACTTCTTCGTTACGACCCTTGTCCGTTCGCAACTTTCTTTGTAACGTCCTCGAATCCACTGATTCGTTTGTCGAATTTCGCGGGAATGTGAATCCCGTGCCGCTTGTTCATGACGAATTCTCGACAGCTTTAACGCAGTTAATGGACTACGCTTAATTAAAATGAGACTCCTTTCTGCGAAAACTAACACTTAATGGATTTATTGTTTAGAACTGTATAAAATAATAGTCGAAGTTGGTTTTGTATTGTTAATACTGATGTGATGTGATGTGATGTGGATGCGGTGATGCTCGAGCGTGATTTAACTGAATGCTCATGTTTAATACCATGCTCTTCCGATACGATACTCTAACGTGATCTTGGATGTGAAAACGTATGGATTGGTTAAATCATTTCTGCTGTGTGAGTGGTTGGGATATATAGTCGTAGGTGTAGGAGTGTTTTGGGCAAGTTGGAAATGTTAGGAAAAGTACAGGAAGTCATAAATATGTTTTTTCGGCAAGCGCGCCCTATCAATGATGATTTGCTCACCAAGGTCTACGAAAGATGTCCAATGACGCTTGAATGTTCTTGAAATCATCGAATACTTGAGACCAAACATTATTCTTTCCGTAGCACGAAGTTGCAATAGAAGTAAAAAGGAACGTCGACCGAAGCTGCTTAAAAATATCTTCCATCGGAGTGTTTATAGTAAAGTTGCGATTATAGTACAGCTTCAGTTGTTTAAAATCTCGCGTAGATTAAACACTCAGACATGAGATGTTTTAAAAAAGTATTATTATCTTCAAGCTCCGCGAAATAGTAGATCGAAAGCAGTTTACGCAGTGAATACGAACATTGTGCGTAATACGTTACTGACAAACTGCGACTACGGCCACTGTGGCTTTCTAACTATCCGAGAACCGAAACTGAGAACCGAAAATATAAAATACATAAAACTGTTTTCAACCCCTGATCGATATATAATACATAAATACGAAAGTTTGAAACGGCTATTTTCGCAATATTTTCAATCCCTCGATGCAAGTCTGGATACATGCCCGCAACCAGGTCTCCAATGAAGTCATGATTTGATTTAAAGCTTCTTAGAATTATTTTACATTCAATATTCATTAAGATAACACAACGACAAAATAACAAAATGACAACTTATAGTAATATGTCACTGGATTTGTTTTTGTTCAGATATGTCACGATGGCGAAACGGTAACGAACGTGGTCGCAGTTATCAATCGATCGAGGTCCTTTCTAGTTCGACGCGTCCGCATAAAAGTCACGAAAGGACAGATTTAATCTCACCTGGCATCATTCCCTTTAACCTAATTCTTGTCTCGCGGCGATATCGCGAGACGAATGGACCGTTTTATCTCCGATCGAGACAAACGCTCGGAAAACTGCAAGGACGATTTAAATTCATGGAACTCCGAGGAACCGATCCCGCCTTGGCACCGGTTCGATTCGGCTCCGTTTTTTGTTTCGCGCGTATATCCTACTCGCGACGTTTCAAATGGAATCTTCCGATATTTTTATCCTTTTTCAATGTCGCGGAAACTTGTTCATCGTGAGCGTGCGAGAGGAAAGCTCGCTGAGAACTCCGTGTCCTTATTCGATCAAAACAGGACAGGAGGATCCGTCGGCGGTACCTGTTTAGAAGATCAAAGGAAGCCTGTGTTTCCCACGTTTTACAGTCACGTTTAAACGAACCAATTACTAAGATCTTTGTCGACATCTCGGGACATTGTCGATAACGGATGTATTTCACCGTGATATTTTCCGCCTTTTCCGGGAGTCATGTACTGTAAATTTTCCCTAGTAGACTCGGATCTCAGAATTGAAAATGGACATTTTTTATCGAGCCTTGCGGCTCGCCTTTATGGTTGTCGACATCTTTTGTGTGTGTATGTGCATGCGAGCGTGCGTGCGTGAACGAAAATCGGGGCAGTCGGAAAAATTTAAAAGCCAGCAGAAAGCATTTCGGTGTACATAAATACAAATACATAGTAATGCTACAGTAAAAACGATGACCTGCCCTTTGTATTTCCAATTTTTTGTACATGAAAGTTTGTTTAATATATTGTTCAGATTCTTCCAATTAAAATGAAACCAAACACGACATGCTTTAGACCATATTTATTCATTATAAATAGCAAATAACATATTTTATTTTATTACTTAAATTATAATTATATAAATATTATATAAAGAATGCATCAGAAAAACGATTCTTAACTGTGTATGAGATATTAAAAGCAACGTCAAAGAGGCATGTATGTCGCTTGACGGGAAATGCGAGAAAACAAGCCTACGTTCACTGACCATTCATAAGAACAGGCCTACATTCGATGGACATTCAGAGGAAGCGGCCTACGTTCGATGGACATTCGTA
>CM052162.1:3483678-3501547 GCA_028455555.1 Augochlorella aurata
ATTATTTTTCGTGATCGCGTTCGGAAGTCTTTCCTCGGGGAATAGTGCAGCATCTTGAGAGATGCAATCACCGTGCTCTCGTTGTCACGCCTGAAGAGGTTGGGAAATTTGCGAGGAAACGCCTGGAAACCGACGCGTGGGCGAAGGAGATTTTCGTCATGTGTAAAGCTCCCTCGTGTAATCAATTATTTTTGCGACGTACTACCGCGCGTTGTGAGGTTTCGTCCATCTTTACTCTTGCGTCAAACATCCGTCGCAAAAATTGTATAAATAGCGCCGGCTGTCGGGTGCAGCCTCGTCGTGGCCGCCTGTTTTGTAAAAGTTAGAAGAGGATTAAATACTAATCTAGAGCCGTAATTTAGATCGATTATTTCATCTGTGAGATCCGTCCTGCCGCGAGTGCTGTCCTACCTATTCCTATTTTCGAACCCTTGCCTTGTCGCGTCTAGTTTGATCGATCGTAAGTCGGGATTCGCATTCGGTGATCGAATGTAGTGTTTCGTATGGCAGTCTTCTGGCGCCTGGCGTCCGGACAGTCTTGTGCACGTGACGAATCGAATTCCCGACCTTCGTGCGTTGTGCCGGGTGGACCACGTACGTGCGGTCGTGCGTAGCCCGGCTTAAGGGCCTATAAAATCTGCGGAGTTGCCTTCATTTTCTGATTTGACCAAACCGGTCAAAACAAGTGCAACGTCACAACTGTACATCGTCATTAGTACATGGTGGAAAACCGTAACTGTAAATCACAATACTACATGATTCCAATGATGATATGCCATACAACAATTTAATATAGTATATAATTTTTCACTGATTTAGTTAGTATGTGCATAATTATGTTTATTATCAATGCAGCTTTTTAATGTATACATAATCGTTACAACATTTGTGATGAATAGATTATTTTAGTATATTAGAAATACCATACAGTTATTATTTATACTTATAACAATGCATTTTTCTGATATGATCACAGCGGTAATGGAATAAAATGAATTATACAATAAATATTAAATAAACAAATGTAATCGGGTTTATATCGTGTTTGATTTTATTTTAATCAGAACTACTTGTCCAAACTATATCATGTTTGGCCTCATTTTAGTCTGAAAACTATCATCAGTATGTTAAAAAAATTCAGTTTTGGAATATTGAAATTGTAAACATTATGTTATTGTATTATGAGTTGTCTTCCGGGAATTCGGGTCGAAGAAGTCACTTCGCGTGCCGCGTCATACGCTTGACCGATTCCGTCGAACTTTAGCATGAGCGTCAAATCACATAGGTGTAGGGGACATTCCCAGCATAACCGTAATATGGACTATTAGGAAGAATTTACTGTACTGTCCGATGCGCAGTAGGAATTCGCTGAAGAAAGTGTAAGACCGATCCCAAATGAACGCAACACGGAATTTCCACGAAACGTGGGAGTCGAGTCAGACTGATTATAAACAAACATCTCTCGACTGCCGTCTGCATCTCGCTCTCCCATGGTCGTCATATTCGGCTTGGAGCACATCAGAGGCGTGTGCACGTGCTTTGTGTATGTGTCACCCTCTCGCCACAATCCAGCACATCTTTCTGGACTTTCTTTCTTTCTGAACGCCTGTTTCCAAAATGGGAAATCGTTGTATTTAGTTATATAATCACGATCACTGTACCAAATCTCATAAAAAAGTGAGCATCAATCCTGAGGACCTCTCCTTGTTAGACCTCGACTCCTAACAACGTTTTCTGCGGATGCATTCGACTCGAAATCATTCTTTGCGAATCCCACCATAAAATCGCTTCGAGTCCAAAGGAACAAAGGAGCCGTGAGATTAAGAAAAGCTGAAAGACATCGAAAATGTTCCGTAATTGGAGTTTGAATAGATTCGATTACTCTGTAGCGAAGGCTCCCGTCGAATTGTACTCGGCGCAGTTCCATTGTGAAACTGGCAGCGAGTTAACATCAACAAGATTTCATCTAATAAGATCTGTTTAATTTAGAAGTTCCGGATCCATACAAACTGATACGAATTTAGCTCGCTCTAGAAGTTCCTCAGCAGCACGATGTGGTTGCCCTTGTTTGCGAGCAACTTCCGCTTTCGACTTCGAACAGTTGGTTCGGTTGAAATTAAAAGCTGTTACATCCTCCATTAAAATAAAACGACATTTCCATCTTCTTATAGATTTTCGTAATGCTTCTTTCGTACATTGATGAAATAACTTTAAAATCCGCACTATTATTGAAATACTCAGAGAAAGAAAGATTTCGCACGTTCTACAAGATTGGATATACTTTAAGAAAATGGCGAAGTAGGTTACTTTTATCTGTCCGAATATTCACGTTCAGCAACAAATTTTAACCATTTTAATAATCCTATGGAAAATGTTTATGAGTTTTCGTGTACTTCTTATATTTTCTCGAAAACAAGATTATTGAAATTGATACGACCATAGTAATTGTTCATGAATTTTTCTCTATCTCCGTTTTCAATTTATTGATGCACTCCTTTTGATCTCAGAAAAGAGAACTATTTGAGTTAGAGTTGACAATTTAATCTCCTTGGTAATGACTCAAAGTGAATCCTTGTATTTTTTCACTATAGGTGTCCGGTGAAATAATTCTCTACGTACTCGGCTGACTGGAAAATCCTCCTAGTCTGACGAAAACACGTTCGATCGGCAAAGGATTGCTTCCTTTATTCGCCTTGATTTTCCTCGATTTTCCCTTATTGTTCTTCCTCTAAGTACCCCTTTTCGTGGAACGATGTCGTGCGACGGGTCTTGATCGAGTTTCACCCCTCTTCGAAGCTTCACCTTCGCTCGACGTTAAAAAGCCGAGCTCGATTTTGCTCATTTTGCTGCGCGTTCAAAGATCAATGGGGAACTTTGATACTCAGATATCGTGGAATTTGTGAGATTCTGGGTTGGCGGTGTAGGGTTGCCGCAATGCACGGCATTAATGAGGAATACGTCAAAAGAACTTCCGGTTTCTATGAAAGTTTACTGGTATTAACTTTTATACAAACATCCCTTGCATTGTTCAAATTGAAAGAATGAGAATATATTTGGAAAGTATTAAACCTAAAAAAATAACTTTGCAAGGACTTTTTCTAAGGAATCATGCATTAAAAATAAGAACGTACTGAAAATTTTATTTTTATGTGATGAAATTTTGTTTAGATCTGTTTCAATTACTGGACTGTGTCTAAGAAAAGTTCGATAATTTTCTTCTAAATAATAATTTCGAAAGAACTTGTTCCATTATACGAATCTTAATAATTTGATGGAGAATGGATAAGATTATTGTAGTTTGGAATATAAGAGACCGAAGAAAATTAGTGCAAGCAATTTAAGAGACAACGAGGTTTCGTGATTAACTCGATTATTGCGCAGTTTACGTAGAAGCATACTGTTCGCGTGATCCTTTGCGCGTATTGCGGTCAGAATCTGAAATATTCGTGGGCAACTGCGGCGGAATATTGGTCTTCAGCGAATACAACCCTTTTAAACTTCATTCAGTATAGATAATGTGGAGGGTGGGCAATGACAACGGTAGTACCAGAAACGGAAATAGTCGCCGGTAAAACAGAGGCAATTGTACTTGAAGCTCGAATAACATCATGAATCCTGAATGCGATCTGTTCTTCTACGTGGCAGTCCGATTGAATTCAATGTGCATTTAGTAGACTGCACTTGGGTCGCTGGATTGATGGCATTAAACGATACTCTCGTTTTATTTCGCGATCGTTTCTCCAGAGCTTTTATCGAATAATTATTATAATTACATCGTCAGCATCGCGAGCCACTTCTTTAAATATTAGGGGTAACCATAAGTAATGTCGTGTTGTTTTAACACTAGAAGTACCGATCCGTAAACGCAATTAACGTGTACCATCCTATAACAATGACAAGATTCGTATTACTTAAGTTTCATACGATTTCTGCTATTACGTATGCTCGAATCAAGAAGTTCACCTAAAAATTTCTTACAAAAACAATTTTATAATATCAGGGACTCAGGGATATCAGGTAAAGGAAAAAATTCATTTTGACTATTACGTAATTTATATACTAATTAAATTTATTGACATTTAGTGTGTTTGTTGCGAATTTTGGAAGGGATTTGGGCGTACCTAGTGTAAGCTGAAATACATTTTTGTTAACAAGCTGTCAGTGGAGATGAGAACTGGATTCTATTCAGAAATTCACGTAAAAGGACAATGGTTAACAACAGGAAAGTTGGTCTTTATATGTGTCGAAACGACATTGCTTATGAACACTGCTAATATTTTATGGATTAATCTTCACATAATTTGAAACGAACGTCTTATACATGGTCGAAAGATGAAATTTCAAAATGTTTGAGGAAGAAATTCGAGCTAATTGTAACACATTTTTCTTGCGTTATTACGAAGACTAATAAAAAATTATTTTAACTTCAGAGGCGATTTGAAATTTCATTGGAAACGAAGATTAACAATGAGTTAATTTAATGGTTTCTCGTATTGAAATAATGTTACAATAACTAAATGTATTCTGCGTTTCTAGGTAAATGTTATTCGAAAATGCTAGATAACCTGCTTTTTAGCAGGTTGTACTTCTGAATTTCGTGGCCGGCATACATAGTTTAATGAAAGGTTTAGCGAGAGTTAGCGTTTGCTCAGGATGCGATAAAATTGGCAATTAACTGCTTAATTACCTATTTATCGGTCGCGTACTGTACAGGTGATCGCTTCGCGGTCAGTAATCAGTATTAAACAACTTTAAGCCCGGTTATCCTTGTTACAGTAACGGAGATCAATTTTCTACGATGATGAGTCGTAATAAACGTTCAGTTAAAGCTGTCCTCCTTTGATATTCCCTTTTTATCTGGCATCGATTAACCTTCGATTAGATTAATACGGAATCGAGGTAATTTCCTATTAATCTTGTATCAATCTTCTGATCTATTAATAAGAGATTCTAAAATTTTTAACTAAACCAACATCGAAGTTTTAGACAGAAATTTTTAAACGAAATTAAAATCAACGAAACCGAAGTAACTTTTTCATTGACATAAGTCCTGAAGAACGTAACATTTATAATTAAAAATTATCATTACATTATTTTGACAATCTTTTTTCTTGCAATCAGAATTTTTTTCTAAAAAGACATTCTTCTGATATGAAAATCCACAGTATAACCGTGACACATTTTATTTGCTTTACCCATAACATAGTTTGCTTTTAGATTGAATAAATATTGTCACCTTGTTCGTGGCTGTGCTAATTGAATTTATTATACATGCTAATTAGATTGATTAACGTTTACAATATTTATTGTACATTTTTGCGAAAGCGAAATTGTGAATAAGATCCATATGAAATATTTAATGCTGCCCGAGTGCCTTAGATATCAGAAAGTGTCAGGGTTGGTTTAAAAATTTTCAAAACGTTGATTCGAGAAGGATCTTGGATTGACTGAAACCTATTTTTCCAACAAATTTTTATTGTAGATGAAAAGTGGATTTGATTCAGTCATATACATACAGGGTGGGTCACGTAACTTGCACACCTCAAGTAACTTTTAAATGCTACGTTTTATGGAAAATCGGTAAATAGAAAAATTGATACGCCATCATTTACCTCATTTGAAGTGATGCAATTTATGTGTTTAACAATTTTCCATAAAATGCGTAATTAACAATTATTTGATACGTGTAATCTACGTGACCCACCCTGTATTATAGGACTGGCGAGACCGCTCTTCGTTGACAATATGTTCACCTTGATCTACTAAATGTTCCTGAGAGAGAATGCATTCTCTTATGCGTCTTTTAAGTGTTTATTGAATGCGAGAACGTGAGAATACAATCAAATAAAAATTCCGCTGCAGTTTCATAAAGCTTCTGTTACATTCCGCTACAAATAGAATTCTCAAGGAGGAATATGCATTATTAATCCCTATCTCTATATGCAGACTGCATCCAATTTGCTTTAACAGCTCTGCTCTATTTATAAGTGACTGTATTCACGATGACTGCACCGATGGTCAATGCATTTATAGCACACAGGGTCCTTTAAGATTCCGTGCGACGAAGAATTCGACGATGCTCGATCGAATCTATATATTCTGCAATATTTAAAATCCCAAACAACGAATACACTAATGTGTACATTATTCTGGCTACTGCAAATTTGATCCGATCGCGAGCGGCATGTTACTAGCACGGCAATGTGAACTCGAGAACACGACAGGACTTTACTGAATCAAGACCGGGGCGGGAACTGTACGATAGCGTGTTTTGGCTCTGAAGAACGCTCTCCGCGTTAAATTATCTCGGCATTGGACTTTGTTTTCAGAGCAAGTAAATTGTGTACAAACGTTTGAGACCCCGGTCGCTGGGTGCATCGTGGGGAATGAGGAATTATACAGAGTGTCCCAAAAGTTAGTCGCAAACGTAAGATGAGGAGTTCCTGAGATCATTTGAAGTAACTTCTTCCGTAGCGCAAATGCAATCCACGGCTTTGTTTACGAGTTATTAACGAAGAACAGTGACCAATGAGAGGCGATCTCGGCTGTCGCAAGGCAGCAGAGCCAACGCGAGCGGTCGAAGCCCAGTCCTACTCATTGACTCGGCCGCCTCGTACCAGCTGATCTCGTTAATAACTCGTAAATAAAGTCGCGAATTGCATTTGCGTTAAGGAAAAAATTACTTCAAACGACCATAAGAATCCCTCATTTCGCGATTACGAGTTTTAGAACACCCTGTATAATTTTTTAAACGCTGAGCCTGCGCAATCTGGTTTTACAGACAATTACATTTATGAAACTTGCAGCCAAGTTGGACGTCTCTGTTATGTGAATCGCTTACATTCCGCAAACTTTAAGAGGAATCTTGAAACTTTAGAACACGGTCGGGGTCAAGAAAGACCACCTTTCTTCGCAGATGTATGCACGGTAGCGGAAAAAGAAGTTTAATGACAATGGTCGGCCTCCATCTCTAGAGAACTGAAATTAAACGCAAGAATCTGATTTAATAATAGAACACGCTCTTTAACATTTCTCGTCATATCGAAGAATCGTACTTTGCTCTTTGAGATACGTATGTATATCATATTCAATCGATTTCTACCGTTGTGATGTATTTGGCCTCAAAAGCCGCCCAAAATAATATTATACACGTCATTGTAGCATTTCAGATCTGACACTTAAAAACTTGCAAGTCGAAGTATGGTTACAATAAGTTGGATTGCCGGTCGAAATTCACAATTAAAAGTCGGAGCGTTAAGGGTTAGACCTGAAACATTAATTAAATGTGTAAGCATAAATCTGTAGGAAATTAAATGTTGAAAACATTTGGCATAGATATACGTGATCGTCAATGACGATGTATACTTTGTTACTGATTCAGGAACCAAGAAAAACATCTGATATAACATTCTTTTATCTAGAGCTCCGTCTTCGAGAAAATCGACTATACGTCTGTGTAAAATTGTTCTCGTCTATTCTTCTATCGCAGTTATCTCCGTTTGAGATAGTGTTAACAAACATTGACAATGATGGAAATGTTCCGTCTAATAGATAGGGTAGATGTCCGTCCCAATTATGGGACGTATAAAAACGTATAGAAAAAAAACGTAAATTGACACCCCTCCCTGAGTCTAGCATGTTGATGGGTAAACATAATAAAAAATATAGATCATCAATTTATATGTAGCACTTTCCTTTTTCTATGTTTTTAATCCTGGAACCCGAAAATTGGGACAAGCGCGATAATTGGGACATCTACCCTAGTTCGAAGCAATTAATGTTTGTAAACACTATCTCGGACGGCTGCAAGTGCGATAGAAGAATGGACAGCTAAACCATTTACAAAGATGAATAAATTTTAAAGTCGATTTTCTCGAAGACGGAGGCTCGAATAAAAAAATATTATATCAAATTTTTCTTATTTTTCACGTAAAATTACCTCTTGCTCGGTTGTATTACGAATTACAGCCCACCCTGTATTTCCTTGTTTACACACCACTCAAAGTGCCAAATACACAAACAAGCAAATATTAATTGATAGTAAACATTGACTCCTAATATCAGGAATCATTAACTTATAGATAAGATCCGCCAAGTGTGCACAATATGAACTCGTTAATTAAAACGTTGAGTCTATCATTTCTAGAAATCAAATATTCGACTCACACACTGTGTCGACGATGCGATCTCCTAAACTATGGATTATTCTGTATTTTCAGGCCACGACAAATTTCAACAATAGCGAAACAAGAGATTGCTTGAAATCGGTACAAACTTGAAATCGACATGTAAATTAAACATGCTTTTATTTATAAGAGTGTAAGCTTTTATATGAAACACGCCCGGTATTTATCAATCTTAACATTTTTTTTAAATCCTTCTTAAAGTTCGAATTGATAAAACTTGTGCACAGTTTGAATATCGATAAAAAAAATGCATATATTGGATTTAAATAACTAAAATATATGTGCGCCCGCACATTAAAATATGGTAATAGCTTGCAGTTGAAGATTTTACAATAAGTAAATGCTGTATCTGATTGTAAGATCATGTGGCAAAACTAATATTTTGGATTTTCAAGTTCTTAAGGGTTGTAAATTCATAGGGACAACAAATTTATTCAAATACAGAACTCGTGAAATTACATTTTTGCCAAAAGGCACCGCTGTTTGGATCAATGTGCGAAGTTGCCGTGGCAACAGCATTTTCGGTTTTCGATATTACAGTAGCCGGAGAATATTCAATCTGTGGCCTTTATCGACATCATTTCTCAATTTGCGCACGAAACTTTTTCCGGCCGGAGCCCACGGAATTGCAGTTTTTGTTCGCCACCGTTACATGACAGTGGCTCGTCGACGAGGACATTTTAATGCGACTTTCTCGCCCCGGGAACGTAATCTCGACCGGACGCAATCCACAAAAACCGTAGGACGTATTTGAAATTTTCATGAGCGCGCGCGCCCGCTGTCTAAACAAATTCCAAGCGCAACTTCGAAATTGTGCTTTCACCTGTTCTTTTTTCCGAATACAAAAAAATATCCGATCGAATTCATAATAATCGACCTGGGGTCACGGTTCAACGTTTGAATCGGTTTTATCTGCGGACTGCAAAAAACTTGAATTTGCACAATTATTCGCCGCGTTTGATAACGGATCGCGCTTAACGCCCGAAAGATTTATTGAAACCGGATTCCGAACGGTGGTGAAATTCAACGAAAAAGCGTCGATAATAATAATCGACGGTTTTAATGGTTCAGATTGATTCCCATTCCCGAAAAATGTCTATAAAACTGTCTATACAAAATGTTCTCTGTGTTCCATTTTCCCGAATGGTACCGTGAATTCACTATTTCATTTTCTCGATTGCTAAAGCAGTGTAAAATAACGTCGTCCGGTGCAGCTTTTCTCAAATTCGTCTGGCATGCAGGGAAACGATTTACATCGAAATAAATACAGAATTTCAGCAAAAATATTGTTCTGCTTTTAAGAGTCACTTTACGGGGAGTGAATTGTTTTTAGAATTCATTCAACGTACAACTGTTTTACTGAGACCTTAATGGAACTGTGCGTTTGCCTGAAATTATCCTCCGATATTTATTTGGAAAATATGAATCGTCGATTGTACAATTGTGAAAATGGTCTGTAGTCCAAGGGTTAATATGAACGTGATATTAAAATAATCTACCTTTCTGTATTAGCATTGCAGTTTCGTTTATTCAGGTATAATTATTCTACGGTGTTTTTGGTCTATATAACCGAAACCATGTAATGATGTTTATACAACTTGTTTCATTTTTTGGAGTGAAATTGAATTCTGTAAATAAATTTTCTTTTTTTTTAATGTTCCTAGCAATTATTAGCTCTTTCTATACAATGAGCAAAAAACATTTTATTAGAGTGCAGATTCCAAAGATATGCTCTATTTTTTCATGAACGTCATGTTCATTGTTAATGTAAACCTTCTCGGATGATCTCCTCTCAATATTTCCTTTTACTGTTCGGATCAATATCCATAATGGCAGTTTCCAATTTTTTGGCTTCTCCAAGAGCTTTACAAAGATTTACTGACTGCGTAAATTCAGATCGCGTAAGTCGTATTATAATTTACCTCGTAAAACAGAGGTTGCTGTTTAAAAAGTGCCGCGTAAATTAAGGAACGGGGGTATATCTATATACATATAAAAACAGTACCGTATCGTTCTGATTCTAGGTCAACCGATAGCAGCGCTCTTTCCTTAAGATACAGTATCAATTTCAAGTTGTTTAGACCAGAGTTTCCTTTTTAATCATGCCAATGCCGTTTCAAGAGAAGCTTCTTGAAAATTACAACTCGAAATATTAAGCCACATTCGACAGTCAACACATTCGAAAATCTTATGGATTCTAAATCGAGATCATTCTTTTCACTAAAAAAATGAAATTCCTGCCAGAAAGAATGGCGATCAATTCGAAGCAAAGCTGTCATCGCGAATTCCTGGGCACGTGTATAAATTGCTGGAGCAGTTTCGTAGCTCAGGACGCTGCTCGCGCAAGGATATTTATGAACGCGCATAAAACGATTGTCAATCTTGTTTATGGGCGCTCGAAGCAGCCAGTCGTAAGTCGGCTTTGCATAAACCAGAATTTAGATTTCTTCCTGCGTGTCCGCTCAAAACTGCTTTCGTTCGCTGAGCTTTTTCACTCCACGAGCACTCACAGTTAATGATTCCCCTTGGAAGCGTTCGCCAACATTGCCTTTTCAAATTGAAAACGTTCGGGGGAAGCACGATAACCGTTATTTCGTATTGCCAGGGAAGAATTACATTTCGCAACAATAAGTGATATTGTCGATTGTGAGAACTGTTTGATCGCAACGTTCTTTGAATCAGGTTCTTCTAAAATTTTTACTTCGATGAAAACAAGTGTACGGAATAGGAAAACATTTCTTTTTCTATCTCCTAGGCTCTAAAATAGGAATAGTTACATGATAATGCAATTATTACATACGTCGTTCTAGATACGATATTACAGAAGATCTAATTATAAAAAGTAGAAGCTATTGAAACAATATGACAGATTTTTAAAATTCACGAAAACGTGAAAATTACGTTTAGCTAGGTCTAATAGCATTTTTATTTTCTTTTTACAATGAGTAATTTTTTAAGTGACGATGGGACCTTTTCTTTAATTCTAATTTTTCTAAATTGACACATGAGAATGATAATTTACCTTGAAATTTGCAGATCAACCCCTCACCAATTCCGCAATTTTGACGAAATCGCTCCACAAAATGTCTACCTATTCTTTTTTTTCATAAATTAGGTGTTTTCTTAGGTGGAAAGAATGACAAAAATTCTATTGCTCATAAGACTACATGAATGAAATGAGGGGTTCCCGAGGTCATTAGAAGTAACTTTTTCCTTAGCGAAAATGTAATCTGAGTCTTTGTTTACGAGTTATTAACGAAAACCAGTGATCAATGGAGAAGCGAACGCGACTGACTAGTGCCAGGCGAGCTTACTTCTCATTGGTCAGTTAATAACTCGTAAACAAAACCGCGGACTGCATTTGCGCTGAGGAAAAAGTTACTTGAAATGACCACAGGAACTTCACATTTTCCGGAAATAACATAATTTTGGGACTTTGTATATTTCCGCGCAAGCTTATGATTGTCACGGGCTAGTCAATTAGAGAGCATCAAGCTTGCCTGTGATTGTCACGGGCGGGACTGGCAAGGAATTAATCATTTAGTATTGTTGATTACAACTGCGAGAATGATTGATTTGGAGAGGTGATAGTGAATCGAGTTGGAATTTTGGTAATTGTTGTGCAAAATGAAAATATACTCGACAAATAGTAAGAGAGAATAAGCAAATTCAAAACTCCTTCCTTAATGATACAGTCGAATTGGGTATTATATTATTATAACGTACGATGTTTCCACCGTTCTGCACATTATCCAGCTCCTTTCTGTCAAATGCATAAAACCCGTGGTCCAATTATATGTAAGACGGAGTCTCGCTTTAGCAATCCCCGTATGCAATGTTCTGCCACTACTTGCGCATATAACTTGTCGCAGAAAATTAAAGCCACGACGTTCCCGTATCTCATGGCACTTACACATGGATTCCGAGAGCTTGAAGCTTCGGGCTCATTTGAATTCTTGGTGCACGCGTAAACAAGCATGTCGCGGCCTCTGATAATGCTCGTGCACGCCGCGGCGCAACGAATCCGTCTCGTAAAAGCTTCTCCAGCCGGATGCCACGAATTCACGAAATCGGGTCGTGATGTGATACGCCTTTAAAACATCAGCTAGGTACTCTGCTCATGTATGTCGTATATGTAGAGATTCGAAGATCAGGATTCGCGGCCGCATCTAAACACCCGCTAATGCTTCCTGTCCCGTGCTGCGTCGCGAACCGACTGTGTTGCAGCGCATAATTTCACGTGCTCGCGTCCCTTTTTGTTGTGCACACGCATTACGTAAAAAAAAGTGCCCGAAATTTCTGATTCCAGATGAAATAATTTTTTGTATGTTGGACATGTCATATGCAACAAACTCATATTATTTGAAAAAGGATACTATACTCAACTAAGACATTAATTTGCGCTGAAATGTGATGTGTAAACTTTTTTTATATATCTTAATTTTGATTTACCTTACCCAAATAGAGAATATTCCAATTGAAAATCCCATGGCGGCAAATTACGTTAATGGCTGTTCTAGAAATCTATAATTAATTGATTGGTTATAGTTCGAATTAAATGAATGTCTGTCCACTGATGATCGATTCTATATTTAGCAAACATTAATCGCGATACACGTGATATTATCGTTTTCCATTCATTACTATTCACCAGAAACTATATTCTTTTAATTATTACATCAATTAGTCAGCGTCGCCGATGATATTTATATAGTCTATAAAACCTTAATAAGGATTTAATAACTATTTCATCCGACGTAACTTCATTCAAGAATTGTTTGTGTAAAATAACGCGACGACCTTAATGAAAATTTAATAACTATTTCGTTAAACATGTCTTGAATTTGTCAAAATCTTTTAGAAATAAATGAGCTTTCATTCGAAATTTATTTTCTTAGATGAAGGAAGCAAGTTGAAAAAGGTAGATACTCGCGGTTACTTATTATTTCGCGTTTCTCATTTATTTTGAAATGATTAATCGCTTCTTATGGCGTTGTGTACTGAGCGAAACTTCACTCTGCACAATACCCGGGCAGTGTTTCTTTTCGTTAATGCCTAATTTGCATTTTAAGCTTGGAGTTCCTACGAATTACGTAACAGATCCGTTTCTGATGCCACAGCCTTGCGACTACTACGATCTCGTATTTCATTTGGAGGAAATCAAGTTAATCTCGCGTTATCTAATTTTGAATCTTATTAAAATTGAAATACGATTTAAAATACGATAAATAAACGAGTGGGTGGTATACCTTCAGATACTACTTTATTACTACCGATTAAATCGGGCAAGTGGCGGAGGAACTTTTTGGAGCTTCGAATCAAAAAGCCATTTATACACATAGAGGACTGAATAATGAATTAATGAACAGGTGTTACAATCTGCAATCGTATTCCACTTTTCTGCCAAGTGCTCCCAAGAATTCCTCGCAAACTTCCCGTTCGCAACGAGTTAAAACGATCGACGAATAAGATTCGTGATATATTTTCTTTCATTTCTTTCCGAAGATGGTACGCTGCGCTTAACAGAACGGGAACTCTTGCAAAATGAAACAGAGGTAGCGAGGACTTTAATCAATCAACCAAACAGTGTCGTAATTCCAATCAATGCATGAATGATCACGGCGAAGCCAATTGTCGACGATCAAATTGCCGAAGCTCGCTCGATTGATACACGCGATCCAATTCCTCCCTTGGTGGCAAGACAAGAAACCCTTGGCGCGAGAAAGAGAAAGAGGTTAAACAGCTCCGAAACGGGGATCACGTGGACGTGCACGGTAAATATCGCAGAAATTCCAAAGGGGCTCGTCGATCCTTGGAATCCCTGTGGGAACGATATACGGGGTGAACCGGGAAGTTGATATTAACTGAAAAGACAGTGATTCTTACGCATGAAAGTTTCAGCATAAATCGTTGTTGCGATCTTTTCTCTAAAATACATGTCCGAAGATTTCGTCGCGATCGATAATCGATCTCCCAGAGAACATATAATATATAATATATTTTATTTACGGGGTTTCTTCTTCTTTAAATGAGTATATATTACATTTAGTCTTTTGCTACAGATTAAATTAAACTATTTATTAGAAGAAACAGAAATATAATAAAAATAATCATAGATATTATGAATTACACTAAATGAAATAAGTAATTACATTAAGCATTTTAGAAAAAGTTACCTTTAGGGAATCGAAATGTCATTTTGGTTAGTGTATGTATTAATTTCATGTATATGTAGGGGCAGTAGTTTTACATAATATATCAGAAATTTACAATGATTTCTGTAATAAATTTCCGGCTATTTGCAATATTCCTTCCGAAGCTGGTCTCCCCTATATCAGGATTTTTGATTTATGGATTTTTAGAATCGGCACAGCTATGCAAGTAACGATAATTTCGAGCACTATACATGTGAAGTTACGATTCTATGGCGGAGAAAATCGAATGCGCGATGGAACATTGATTTTGTCATTTTTACGAACACTGCACTTCTGCCATCCGCTGTTTGCTATGTGACACTCGCGGGAGGACAGTGCGCGGAATGTCGGTGTATAGCAACGAATGCTGCCGACTTTTATCGAACAACCGATAATACCATTGAATTAAAACTACGTTGTCGTTATGAATCACCACGCGCCGTTCCCAATTTATTAGAAACGTATCCCGCTGTAAAATTCCGCACTCTGTTCGAGCGTAAAGCTGCTAATAAAGCACGGCTTATGCTGGAAGCTCTTCGATAACACCGTTTATCCGATGCTTTCCTGCGTCAACTTTGAATTTCTGATTAAAATACCAAATGGACGCGAAAAGTGTTTACACGGAGTCGCTTCGGCTGAAAAATTATACAGATCCCGTGGTTTTATAAATTGTTGACATCACACAGTGCTGCTGTACTTGACGAATTGTTACTACTTCCTCAAACATTACACTATAACAACGAGTTAGACTCGTGATGAAGATTTCATACATAATCTACCCAAATATGAGTGTTATTCATTCCTTCTAAATGGAAACAAAATTTGATTCTTCTCATATCAAAACCTAGGAATTATGGTATGTGAAGACATAAAGTGAAAACGAAAATGGTCTCGTTCTATTAGGGAAATTTTACCGCGTCGTTGTTATCCCCAATCACGAAGTTCTATAATATATTTTAGTACAAACGTTTCGTATACTTTCTGGAATAGGATCCACTTTGTAGAATTAAAATTAATATAGTATCTTCAAGATTATTAACTTTTTACACGTTGACTGCCGCGTAATATATTAAACGAACTGAATGTAACTAGGATTTCTGGAATTCAAATGAGTTAAACTAATGTCTTTTATGGTAAATTTTAACCCACTGTTTCGATTATAAATGACTTCGATAACGTGAAAATTTATGAAGTTGATATTGAGACCACAGAAATATCCAAAAAACTGTTTTACATTCCAAATATCCTGGTACAATTTAATTTGAGTTATATTCGTCAACGGCTCAGTTCTTTTGTGATTGGTTATGTATAAAATTCAGTGGTGGTTGTCGAATATTTCCAATGATTCTTATGCATTTACGAAACTCTTGTTTGAAACTGGTTGACAATACCGGTACTACCTATAACTGGAGCTCTTTACAAAGAAAATAGGTTCCCAAAATTTGCTTCTCGAGATTTCGATGTTGCGAGATCCACACTTATCTCGCTCTTTGATACATTGATACTTCGATACTTTGACATTTTTTCCGCAGTGATATAATTTATATAATTTTATAATGTCTCACGATAAATTTAGAAGAGCTTAGCCGATTTTATCCTCTTAACATAATACCTCACAATACCCTGCATACTTAAGAAGCTTTTAAAGTAAAACCTTCAAGGGTCCTTCTGAGGTTTTACCCCCACTAAAGGTATCTATATAATCTCCGACCAGTAGAATTTTTCAACCGAATGCTATATTGAGGCATTGTTATAACGTACCTGTCTTCATTATAGGCTAGTTACCAAAATAGAAATTAAAGCAATTTCAAGTAATTATAGCTTTCCACAAAAGGTCATAACTAAAGGTTCCGCCAACAATGTCTAGAGATATTCACTTTGGCTCGCATTTGTTTGACTTTCGTTCTGAATCTGGACGTCGTACTCTCCACCAAAGTTCATGCCAAAGAAGTAACCTCATTAACAAGGTGAAAATAAAAAATAAAGTAGATTAATACATCACAGTTATTCGAGACTTGTTGGTTCCTCGAAAAGAGAGAGACAGGGAAAGAGAGAGAGAGAGAGAGAGAGAGAGAGAGAGAGAGAGAGAGAGAGGAGGAGGAGGAGGAGGAGGAGGAGGGGTGAAATACTTTCAAAGAGTTCTTTGTGGGAAACGTGGAGGTTAAATGAGCTACGGGAATAAGGGGTGAGTTGTTCGCGTTTTCACCGAGCAGGAGGCAGAGAAGATGACGGCCAAGAAGAAGAAACGGGGAGTCGTGAAGAATTGGCGAATAAAACGTCTCCGTTGATATTCCGCGGTTTTCCTCTTCGCTCGTCTCTGGTTTCGACCGACTTTAAAACGTTGTCATCGCCCGATCCACATCCGAATTCGTTGTTTTCAGTCCTCGTTTATTTATACCACGCCTACGAAACGAATGTATACGGTCGGTACGGATCGACCGTGGTCGAGCCCTCGGTGTCCGCAACACAGGACGCCATAATTATTTTGCGTTGCCCGCTGTCCAGTTTATTTTCTTAATGACCGTGTTATTAACACTAGATTGCCGGAGGAAGTCATTTTGACTGCTTTTCAATTTCGATTAGAAAAACAATTATGTATATGATGACACAGTTTCTTAAAATTTTGTGACTTTTTCTACAACATATAAATGCGTCTATTAATAATTGTAGTTGCCTCCCCCCTCCTTCATTTCCGATATTTATATATGTGGTATACCTATATTGCCCAAAAGCAGTCATTTTGACTGCTTGGGAAATTTTAACCAGTTCGGCTCTCGATTGGAATAACAGCTGTTACGTCCTACTCCACCACATCTCAAGTAGAATTGTTACTATTATTATTACTACTACTGCATCACCATATAAATAAAAAATTTAAAACTGAGTTATTTATGGTCAGCGAAGTGGGGTCTCGAATTTTTTAGAAGAACTATGCCCAGAGATAAGTTCAAACAAATCCTACGATTTATTCGTTTTGACAGCAGAACCGAAAGAAGTAGACGCCTCTAAACAAATAAATTTGCCTTGGTTTCGGAAATATGGGACAAATTCATTGAAAATAGTCAAGTTGCTATATAAATCAGAAAATTGTGTCCTTACAGTATATAAAAACAAAAACGAAAATTGATAAATGTAATAAAAAATGTTACCGGACACTATGCAATTTTATAACAAAACAAAAAAGTTGAAGTTGATATGACGGATCAAATGACCAGAAAATACACAGTAAAATCTAGTTCTCGTAGATGGCCCCTCCAAATATTTTTCAATATTTTAGATTTGGCTGGGATAAATGCTTGAATCCTTTACAAAGAAACAACGGGAATACAAATACAACGAAAACAGTTCTTGTTTCAATTAGCAGAACAGATTTCCGCCGATTACACAGCTGCAAGACAGAAAAATTCATCAGAACATGAAGATCCAGAAAGATCAACTGCAACATTATCAAATACAACATATTCTAATAAACGAAAAATTTGTCAAGTA